>JANXIP010000016.1:19398720-19411220 GCA_026167965.1 Cyanocitta stelleri
TTCCCCTCATCCCAGGACCCACTTTTCCCCCATCTCCCCCTCATCCCAGGGCCCCCTTTATCCCCATTTTCCCCTCATCCCCAGATTCCCCTCTTTCCCTCATTCCCATTTCCCCTTTATCCCTGGAATCCCCGTTATCCCTATTTCCCCCTCATCCCAGGACCCTCTTTATCCCCATTTTCCCCTCACCCCAGGATTCCCCTCTTTCCCTCCACGTCCCCATTTCCCCCTCATCCCAAGACTCCCTTCATCCTCATTCCCACCTCATCCCAGTCCCCTCTTCATCCCCACCTCCTGCTCACCCCAATCCCTCCCTTAGCCCCCATCACCCCCTCCCCCAGCCCCCCTTTTTTCCCCCCACACCTCCCAATCCCAATCCCGATCCCGGGAATGCTCTCACCTGGCCAGGCACTTCTCCTCGGCGGCGCAGCGCAGCGAGTACAGGTGAGCCCTCTGCACGTACGTGGAGGCCTGCACGTAGTTGGGATCCGGGATCAGATCCGGGAGACCTGCGGGGACACGGGGACAGGGATTGGGGACAGAGACATCCCATGGGATTGGGGACACAGCTCCTGGGGGTCTGGATGTGGTTGGGATCTGGGATCAGATCCAGGAGACCCGGACATCCCATGGGGTTGGGGACACAGCTCCTGGAGTCCTGGTTGGGATCCAGGATCAGACCTGGGAGACCTGCAGGGACCGGAATTGGGGACAGGGACATCCCATGGGGTTGGGGACACAGCTCCTGGGGGTCTGGATGTGGCTGGGATCCGGGATCAGATCCAGGAGACCCACAGGGACATGGGGACAGGGACTGGGGACAGGGACATCCCATGGGATTGGGGACACAGCTCCTGGAGTCCTGGTTGGGATCCAAGATCAGACCTTGGAGACCTGCGGGGACCGGGACTGGGGACAGGGACTGGGGACAGGAACATCTCGTGGGAACACATCTCCAGGAGTCCTGGAAATTTGGGATCCGGGACTGAGCATGGGAACATCCCTGGGGACAGGGACATCCCATGGGGACAAGGATTGGGGACAGGGACATCCCATGGGGTTGGGGACACAGCTCCTGGGGGTCTGGATGTGGCTGGGATCTGGGATCAGATCCAGGAGACCTGCGGGGACACAGGGACAGGGATTGGGGACAGGGACATCCCATGGGGACAGGGACATCCCATGGGGACAGGGATTGGGGACAGGGACATCCCATGGGATTGGGGACAGGGACATCCCATGGGGACAGGGACATCCCATGGGGACAGGGATTGGGGACAGGGACATCCCATGGGATTGGGGACAGGGACATCCCATGGGGACAGGGACTGGGGACAGGGACATCCCATGGGATTGAGGACACAGCTCCTGGGGGTCAGGACATGGTTGGGATCTGGGAATGACCACGGGGACATCCCATGGGCACAGGGCCATTCCTGGGGACAGGGATCGGGCCCACGGCAGCCGAGGCCGGACGGGGCAGTTTCGGGTCCCCAGCCCCGCCAGGTTTTCCCGATTTCCAGACGGAAAATCCTCCCTTCCCTCCCTCCCTCTTTCCCCCTCTCCCTCCCTCCCTCCTTCCCTCCCTCCCTCCTCTGGCAGATCCCAATCCTCCATTTCCCGCTCCGGCCGCTCCCCTGGAAGCCATTCCCAAACCCGGCCCCGGGATGTGTCCCTGGGACAGTCCCTGGAATTGCAGGATCCCTCTTTCCTGCCCTATTCCCTGCTTTTCACCCCAAACAGGGCTTAGCCCTGCTGTGATCCCTCCTTCCCCGAAATTCCAGAGGATTCCCTGGGTTTGGAGAGAGCCGGGACAGGCAGAGGGATGCAGGGAAAGGCGGGGCTGCGGCCGTCTCCCAAATTTATGGAATTCCGCCCCAGGACCCGCCTTGTGCACCTCCCCTTCCCAAAGGCTCCTCCAGCACCTGGGAACTGGCCTGGAATCACCCCTCGGGAAGGATCGGGATTTGGGGGGGTGGGGGGGGTTCCCAGGCATGCCGTGCCTCAGTTTCCCTTCTCCGTGTCCCATCCCTATTCCCACCCCCATAAACGTCATCCCGATCCTTATCCCCATCCCTATCCCCATTCCCATCACCCCATTCCCATCCTTAACCCTGTCCTCATCCCATCCCCATCCCCATTCTCATCCCTATTCCATTCCCATCCCCATCATCTTCATCCCCATCCCATTCCCAAAATCCCCATCCCAACATCCCCACAATCTTTATCCCTATCCGCATTCCCAAAATTCCCATCCCAAAATCCCCATCCCATTCCCACAATCCCCATCCCCATCCCATCCCCACCCCCATATTCCCCATCCCATCCCATCCCATCCCACCCCATCCCATCCCATCCCATCCCATCCCATCCCATCCCATCCCATCCCATCCCATCCCATCCCATCCCACCCCGATATTCTCCATCCCAAAATCCCCATCTCATTCCCACAATCCCCATCCCCATTCCCATCCCATTCCATCCCCATCCCATTCCCAAATCCCCATCCCAAAATCCCCATCCCATTCCCAAAATCCCCATTCCCAAAATCCCCATATTCCCTATCCCATCCCCATCCCAAAATCCCCATCCCAAGATCCCCATCCCATTCCCAAAATCCCCATAATCTTCATCCCTATCCCATTCCCAAAATCCCCATCCCACAAACCCCATCCCCATATTCCCCATCCCCATTCCCATATTCCCCATCCCACCCCCATTCCCATCCCATTCCCAAAATCCCCATCCCATCCCATCCCATTCTATCCCCATTCCCATCCCCATAATCTTCATCCCTATTCCCATTCCCACAATCCCCATCCCCATATTCCCCATCCCCATCCCAAAATCCCCATTCCCATCCCATTCCATCCCTATTCCCATTCCCAAAATCCCCATCCCATCCCCCCCATCCCATCCCATCCCCATTCCCATTCCCAAAATCCCCATCTCCATCCCATTCCCATCCCATTCCCATCCCATTCCCAAAATCCCCATCCCACAATCCCCATCCCCATATTCCCCATCCCTAACCCCATTCCCAAAATCCCCATCCCACCCCATTCCCATCCCCCCAGCATCTCCCCCCCCCCCAAATCCCACTCCCCCTTGCCCATCCCCCATCCCAATTCCCACTTTTTGCCCGTTTTTTCCCGGTTTTTCCCTACAAAGGAGAACAAAGCCTCCTTGTTTTGGGATCCCCGGAGGGATCGCGTCATTCCTTTGGAGCTCATTTCCTGCCCCATTCCCACCTCATCGCCGCTGACCTCATTCCCGGCGGGATCCAGGGGAAAAAAAAACCGGGAGAGCTCGGAAAAACTTCCCATGGAAAACCCCATGGAAAACCCCATGGAAAACCCCGCCGGGCCCGGCCATGGGGACGTTTTTCCATCCTTCGGGAACTTTTTCCCTCCCCTTTCCCGCTGTTTGTAAGGAATTCTTGGAAGCTCCGGAGCGAAATCCGACTCCCGGATCGCTGGCGACTTTTATGGGATTTGGATTTTCCCTTTCCCGCTGGGTTTTGCCCCGGGATGGCCCCGTTTGTTTTTATAGGATCGCACGCCTCGTTTGGGGGTCAAACCTCTGGAATTGATGGGATATCGGGATCCAGGATCCCAGAATTGTCCCCAAATCCCCTGGAATCAATGGGATATCAGGATCCCAGAACTGATCCCAAACCCCTGGAATCGATGGGATCTCGGGATCCTGGAATTGTCCCTGAATCCCTGGAATCAATGGGATATCAGGATCCAGGATCCCAGAATTGACCCCAAATCCCCTGGAATTGATGGGATATCGGGATCCAGGATCCCGGAATTGTCCCTGAACCCCTGGAATTGATGGGATCTCGGGATCCGGGATCCCGGAATTGACCCCAAATCCCTGGGATCGATGGGATATCGGGATCTGGGATCCCAGAATTGTCCCAGAACCCCTGGAATCAATGGGATATCGGGATCCAGGATCCCACCCTGGAAGCCGCATCCCAAATGTCCCCATCCCACCCCAAATTCCAGGGGGTTTTGCTGAGCTGGCGTTTTCCCACTTCCCAAAAATCTGGGATCCTGCCCCCCCAACTTTGGGATCGCCCCTGAAATCGGGATGATCCCAGCAGGAAAACATTCGGGTTTCCCGCCCGGCCCCTCGGGGATGGGGATGGGAACGGGAATGGGGATGGGGACACCTGGAGTGACCGAGGGGTTTGTGTCATCCCATCCCAATCCCAATCCCATCCCAATCCCATGGATCCCATCCCATCCCATCCCATCCCATGGATCCCATGGATCCCATCCCATCCCATCCCATCCCATGGATCCCATCCCATCCCATCCCATGGATCCCATGGATCCCATCCCATCCCATCCCATCCCATCCCATGGATCCTATCCCATCCCATGGATCCTATCCCATCCCAATCCCAATCCCAATCCCAATCCCAATCCCAATCCCAATCCCAATCCCAATCCCAATCCCATCCCAATCCTATCCATCGCATCCCATGGATCCCATCCCCTGGATCCCACCCCATGAATCCCATCCCATCCTATCCCATCCCAGTCCCAATCCCATCCCAATCCCATCCCAATCCTATCCATCCCGTCCCATGGATCCCATCTCATGGATCCCATCCCATCCCATCCCATCCCATCCCATCCCATCCCATCCCATCCCATCCCATCCCATCTCATGGATCCCATCCCATCCCATGGATCCCATCCCATCCTATCCCATCCCAAACCCATCCCAATTCCATCTCAGTCCCAAATCCCAATCCCAATCCCAATCCTAATCTCAATCCCAATCCCATCCCATCCCATCCCATGGATCCCAATCCCACCCCAGCAGATTCCCTCCTCCATCCCCACGCAATCCCAGCATTCCCAGGCTCTTGTGAAGCATCCCAGAATTATCCCAACCCCAAATCCGACCCCACCAAAGGGAGACTTCCCCGGGAATTCCGACACCTCCCGGCCCATCCAGAGGTGACGCTCACCCCATTCCCGCTCAGAGGGACCCGAGCTCCCATCACCCCCTGGAATTCCCAAATCCCGCTTTCCTTCCAAAACCAACCCCGGGCCACCCAATCCATGGGGTCAGGGGGAAAAACCCTCCTGGAGATGGGATCGGGGTTGGGATTGGGATGGGAAACCCCTGGAGATGGGATCGGGGTTGGGATTGGGATGGGAAACCCCTGGAGATGGGATCGGGGTGAGGAACTCCTGGAGATGGGATCGGGGTTGGTATTGGGATGGGAAACCCCTGGAGATGGGATCGGGGTGAGGAACTCCTGGAGATGGGATCGGGGTTGGGATTGGGATGGGAAACCCCTGGAGATGGGATCGGGGTGAGGAACTCCTGGAGATGGGATCGGGGTTGGGATTGGGATGGGAAACCCCTGGAGATGGGATCGGGGTTGGGATTGGGATGGGAAACCCCTGGAGATGGGATTGGGGTGAGGAACCCTTGGAGATAGGATCGGGGTTGGGATCTGGGTAGGGAAACCCCTGGAGATGGGATTGGGGTGAGGAACCCCTGGAGATGGGATCTCAGTGAGGAAGGACCTGGAGTTGGGATCGGGGTTGGGATTGGAAACCCCGGGAGATGGGATCGGGGTTGGGATTGGGATGAGGAACCCCTGGAGATGGGATCGGGGTTGGGATTGGGATGGGAAACCCCTGGAGATGGGACTGGGGTGAGGAACTCCTGGAGATGGGATCGGGGTTGGGATTGGGATGAGGAACCCCTGGAGATGGGATCGGGGTCGGGATTGGGATGAGGAACCCCTGGAGATGGGATCGGGGTTGGGATCCAGCTTGGGATCTGGGTAGGGAACGCTTTTGGGCTCTGCATCCCCTTCCCTTTCCCACCCCTCCAGGAGCTGCTCCTCTCCTCTCCCAGCTCCGGATCTTTCCCAGCCCCTCTTCCCAGATTTCCGACCCTCCCGTTCCCACAGAAACCCCGATAATTCCCCGATAAAAAGCAGCGGCGGGATCGGATTCCTTCATTAACCCCCGGCCGGGGGCCGGGAATGCCGAGCATTCCTGGCAGAGCCGAGCCGGGATTAGGAGGCTCCCGAGGAGCTTTGGCCACGGAATTAATTAATAATTAATAATTAATAACTGATGATTAACGCCCGAATTGTTCGCTCCAATTAGGATCCCTGGGAAGTGACAACATTCCCAAAGCACCACGAGTGGCCGGGATTTCACGGGATCGAGGTTGATTCCCGTTACATTTATCCAGGAAAAAGAGGGAAGCGGGAGGGCTCCGGGAATTACTGGGGCTCCCGAATTCCAGGGATCCCGGAAGGACACGGATGCCGCTAACGGGGGCAGCAGGAATTTGCCTGGAATTTTTCCCGCTTCCCGGGTCATCCGTGGGTCAGCTGTCGCCAGTGTCCCTCCGGAGCCTCGGGAATGCCGGCATTCCCGATCCCTGTGCGTCCCTAAATCCCTCACATCCTTCACTCCCTCCAAACCCCATTCCCGACATCCTCTCCCTACAAACCCCATTCCCGAGTTTTTCCCGGCCGGAGCTCGGAGCGTTCCCTCCCTGTCTGTGTTTACTCCCCGGGCAGGGCCGGGATGGGCCCTTCCCACGGCCCCAAATCCTCCGGGATGGGCTTTTCCCAGAAAACAGGGATGGGGCTGGACGGGCCACGGGGTCAGGCTGGGATGGGATTCCCGAGGGATGGGCCGGGAATGGCTCCGCAGGCTCCTCACGCCCTCCAGCTCCAGCACGGAGCGAAAACTCTGGGAAAGCTCGGCCAAAATCCCTGGGATTCCATCAGGATCGGGGGCAGCGGGATGGGGAGGGAGCGACCCCAGAGTGACCTCGGTGGCCGGAGTGGCCGGAATGGGGGGAGCACGGATCCGTCTGTCCATCCCTCTGGGAATGGAGCAGGTCCTGGCCAGGATAACCGGGATCCAGCCCTGCCCCATCCCAGGAGCACGGGGTGATCCCAAGGGATACCCCATGGATGTGGGATAACGGGGATCCGGTCCTGCCCCATCGCAAACACCCCATGGATGTGGGATAACTGGGATCCGGTCCTGCCCCATCGCAAACACCCCATGGATGTGGGATAACTGGGATCCAGCCCTGCCCCATCCCAAACACCCCATGGATGTGGGATAACGGGGATCCAGCCCTGCCCCATCGCAAACACCCCATGGATGTGGGATAACGGGGATCCAGCCCTGCCCCATCCCGGTGTGACCCCAATCCATGGCACATGGAGACCCTATGGATACAGGATGAGCTGGGGCACGGCACAGTTCCATCCCAAAAGTCTGGGATTACCTTGGACACGGCACAACCCCATCCCAAAATTAGGGAATGACCTGGGATAGACCCCAGGAATGACCTGGGACGCCGCATAGCCCCATCCCAAAAGTTTGGGATAATCTTGGACACTGCACAGCCCCATCCCAAAAGTTTGGGATAACTTTGGACACGGCCCAGCCCCATCCCAATCCCAGCCCCCCCAGCCAGGTCCTGCTCCTTCCCTTCCCTCCCTGCTCCCGTCATTCCCAAAACCCCCCGGCTCTCCAAGAACCCCTCGGGATTTATCCCCACACCCAACCCCGAGCGAATCCCGGCAATCCCAGCCCCATCCCATCCCAAGGAAAACCCCAAACTCACCCCGCGCCCCAAAGCTGGGCCTGTAGACGCTGCCCACGCTGAGCCGGGCTTGGCTGTCGGGCACGGCCTGTGGGATTTCGGGGCTCCGGCCGGGAATGAAAGGCTCGGGATGGGCGATCCCAAAGGATTCCCGGAAGGGCGGCTGCGGCTCTTGGGGCGGGAGCTGCTCCCCAAATCCCAGCGGGAGCTGCAGGTTTTCCATGGAGGCCATCCCGGCCTGCGGCTCGGCATCGTGGTACAAACTGTGGGAATACCGGCGATCCAGCGGGAACGCGGCTCCGTAGGGAATCTGCTCCTCGCCCAGCTCCTCGGGATGCAGCGGGAACGCCACCCCCGTCCCTGTCGCCAGCCCTGGCCCCATCACTGGTCCCATCCCGGTCCCCATCCCGGTCCCCATCCCTGGCCCCATCCCGGTCCCCACCGCGCTCCGCGACGCGGGGACACCCTCGGGGCGCTCCCCGTGCGGTGCCACCCCCGAGGGGACAAACGGGGACTGCGGTGCCACCCCCGAGGGGACAAACGGCGGCTGTCCCGCCACCCCCGCGGCGACAAACGGCGGCTGTCCCGCCGCGGCGAAGGCGAACGAGGACACCGAGGCCACCGAGGCCACGCCGGGGGCTGTGCCGGTGGCCTGGCGGCCCCGCGCCGGTGGTCGCCGCTGTGCCCCGGCTGCCAGCCCCGCGCTGTCGCCCAGCGGGCCGTCCCGCCAGTTGGGCGGCACTTGGCCGAAGCCGAAGGGATGTCGCGCTTGTCCCCGCACTGTGCCCGAGGCGGGGGCCTGGCGGCGGACGCTGCCCGCTGTGCCCCCGGTCCCCGCGGTGCCCCCGGTCCCCGCTGTGCCCGCTGTCCCCGCTGTGCCCGCGGTGCCCCCGGTCCCCGCCAGCCACAGGCGGTTCCCCGCGGGCCGCTCGCGGCGGGCGGGCAGGAACTCGGCGCCGCTGTTGAGGAGGCTGTAGAGCCGCCCGTTGTTCTCCCACTGGATCAGCTGCCGCCACGGCTCCTGCGCCGCCGCCAGCGCCACCAGGCCGGCCCAGAGCGCCCAGCGCCGCCACAGAGCCGGGGACGCGGCCGGTGCCAGCCCCGGTGCCATGGCGGTGGCACCCGCGCGGCGGTCGCGGGCTCAGCGCAGGGCCCGTCCCAGCTCGGAGCTCGCCGGGAGCGCCGCTGCTGCTTCTCCGAGCCTTCCTCCCTCCCGCTCCTCCTCCTCCTCCTGCTGCTCCTCCTTCTCCGAGCCTTCCTCCCTCCTCCTCCTCCGCCTCCTCCTGCTTTCCAAGGCTCCCTCCTCCTCCTCCCGCTCCTCCTCCTCCTCCCGCTCCTCCTCCTCCTCCTGCTCCTCCTCCTTTCCAAGCCTTCCTCCCTCCAGCTCCTCCTCCTCCTCCTGCTCCTGCTCCTCCTCCGCCTCCTCCTCCTCCTTTCCAAGGCTCCCTCCTCCTCCTCCTACTCCTCCTCCTTTTCCGAGCCTTCCTCCGTCCTCCTCCTCTTTCTCCTCTCCCTCCTCCTCCTCCTCCTTTCCTGAGCCTTCCTCCCTCCTCCTCCTCCTCCTCCTCCTCCTCCTCCTCTCCCCCCTCTCCCTCCTCCTCCTTTTCCCTCTCCGCGGGGGGAACACGGGCGGGAGGCGCGCAGCGAAGTTTGGGTGGAATTCCGCGGGATTCGCTCCAAGGAATCCCTCCCAGAGCGGATCCCGAACTCCGGGATCAGCAGGAAGTGAATCCAGGCGGGATAAAACCCTGGAATTTTCACTTCTCCCACTTTTTTAATGACCCACCCCCAAAATTTGGGTGGAATTCTGTGGGATTCGCTCCGAGGAATCCCTCCCAGAGCGGATCCCGAAACTCCAGGAGAAGGCGGGAAATGCATCCAAGCGGGATAAAAACCTGGAATTCCACTTTTCCCGGCTTTTTTTTAACCCTGGAATGACTCACAGAGCAAAATTTGGGTGGAATTCTGTGGGATTTGGTCCCAGGAATCCCTCCCAGAGCAGATCCCGAACTCCGGGATCAGCAGGAAGTGAATCCAGGCAGGATAAAACCCTGGAATTTTCACTTTTCCCCGCTTTTTTGGACCCTTGAAGGATCCCTTTTCCCCCCAAATTCCCACCGCTTCCCGATTCCAGGCTCTGGAAAAGCACCGCGTTCCCTCTCCAAAGCTTCCCAAGGGAAAACTGTGCCCCAAAAAATGGGAATTTCTCCCAGATTTTGCCTCTTTGGGTCCATTTGGGATTTTCCCCCTGGAGATTAAATCCCAAATGATGGCGGAAAATGCCTGGAATTAACCCGGAACTGGGCTGGAAACTCCTTTTTTGGGGGGGGGGGGGGGGGGGGATATTGAATAAAAAGCGGGATCTGAGGAGAGAATCCCAAAATCCCAAATCCCAAAATCCCAAATCCCCAAATCCCAAATGCCCAATTCCCAATTCCCAAATCCCAAATCCCCAAATCCCAAGTCCTGAAATTCCCAAATCCCAGATTCCCAAATCCCCAAATCCCAAATCCCAAAATCCCAAATCCCGAAATTCCCAAATCCTGAAATTCCCAAATCCCCAAATTCCCAAATCTCAAAATCCCAAATCCCCAAATTCCCAAATCCCAAACCCCAAATCCCAAAATTCCAACACAAAAAACGGGAAAACTTTTCCCACCTTTCCCCATTTTTGGAAGAGATCAGAGGGGCTGGAACAAAGGGAGGGAATTCCCGGCTTTCCAGCTCCCCCAGCCCCTCTTTTTTTGGGATAATCCTTGGGAAAAGGGGGGTGGATCCTTGGACGGGAAATGTCGGAATTCCGATGGGATCAGGGAGGGCAGGACCCGCCAAAATCCCAAAAATCCCGAGGGTTCCCGGTTCCACCCCAGCTCTGGGCCCCAAATTTGGCTCGGAGCAGGACCCAGATCCCAAAATCCCACCCCGAGCCTGATTCAGGGATCCTGAGCACATCCTGGGATCCAGGGATCCCAAAGTCCCATCCCGAGGCTGATCCAGGGATCCCAAAAATCCTTCCCTGGGATTGGGGATCTCAAATTCCCATCCTGAGCCTGATCCAGGGATCCTGAGGACCTTCCTGGGATTTGGGATCCCAAAATCCCATCCTGAGGCCAATCCAGGGATCCCAAGGAGCTTCCTGGGATCCAGGGATCCCAAAATCCCATCCCAATCCAGGGATCCTGAGGACCTTCCTGGGATTTGGGATCCCAAAATCCCACCCTGAGGCTGATCCAGGCATCCCCAGCACATCCCGGTCTTGGAGGATCCCAAAATTCCACCCCGAGCCCAATCCAGGGATCCCAAGCAGATCCTGGGATCCAGGGATCCCCAAATCCCATCCCTGGGGCTGGAGGATCCCAAAATCCCATTTGAGGCCGATGGATCCCAACGAGGCTGATCCAGGGATTGTGAGCCGATCCTGGGATCCAGGAATCCCGAAATTCCCATCCCTGCGATTGGGGATCCCAAGGTCCCATCCTGAGCTCGATCCTGGGATCCCAAAATTCCATCCTGAGGCTGATCCTGGGATCCTGAGGAGCTTCCTGGATCCAGGGATCCCAAAATCCCATCCTGATCCCGATTCAGGGATCCTGAGCAGCTTCCAGGGATTTGGGGCAATCCCAAAATCCCATCCCTGGGATCGGGGATCCCAAAATTCCACCCCCAGCCGGATCCAGGGATCTCAGCTTCCTGTCCTGAGGCTGATCCAGGGATCCTGAGCAGCTTCCTGGGATCCAGGGATCCCAAAATTCCATCCCTGGGGTTGGAGGATCCCAAAATCCCATCCCGAGGCCAATCCAGGGATCCCAAGGAGCTTCCTGGGATCTGGGATCCCAAAATCCCACCCTGTGAATGATCCAGGGATCCCGAGCTGATCCTGGGATCCAGGGATCCCAAAATTCCACCCCGATCCCGATCCAGGGATCCCCAGCAGCTTCCAGGAACTGGGCGATTCCAATATCCCATCCCTGGGGCTGGAGGATCCCAAATTCCCATCCTGAGGCTGATCCAGGGATCCTGAGGAGCTTCCTGGGATCCAGGGATCCCAAAATCCCATCCCAAGCCCAATCCAGGGATCCTGAGCTGATCCTGGGATCCAGGGATCCCAAAATCCCATCCCAAGCCCAATCCAGGGATCCTGAGCTGATCCTGGGATCCACGGATCCCAAAATCCCATCCCAAGCCCAATCCAGGAATCCCGAGCCGCTCCCTGGGATCCTGGATCTCCAAGGGCAACGTCCCCGGTGGTCGAGAGGGAAAAATTCCGAGGAAAAGCTGGAATTCCTTCAATCCTCGATCAATTCCCAGCTCCAAGGGACGGAATTCCAGCTGGGAGAGCGGGAATTTCACCGCCCAATTTTCCTCCAAAGGAAATTCGGGATCGTTCCCGCGCTTCCCACTTTTCCATCCTGGGATCGGAGCCTTTCCGAGCCCCTGGAGCTGGAAGAGAATTCCCAAATTTTTGGGGGCTGCTCCCGTTTTTCCTGCCCATCCTGGTTTTTCCCGGAAGCAGGGAAAGGCCGGGAACAGCGGGAACATTTCCCTGTGAGAAGCCGGGATTGGATCCGGGCCAGAATCCCTAAAAATAGAACTGGGCTGGAAAAGCTCTGGCTGGAGCCAAATTTATCCAGCTCAGAGATGGCCGCATTCCCAAAAAAAAATCCGGGAGCAGCTCCCAGGGGTCCCCAGGGATGGGAGGGATCCCCTGGGATCGGGAGCATTCCCGGGAATGTGGCGGAGGAGGGAAGAGGGAATTGGCGCTGGGAAAAATGGGAATATTTGGGATTGGGAATGCGGGATGAGCGTCGGGATCAGTCAGGATTGCGGGGCAGGGAAGGATTCCCAAAAAAAGTCATTATCCCATCGATTTTTTTCCC